>JNHV02000003.1:0-41522 GCA_001691785.3 Amanita brunnescens Koide BX004 | reverse complement strand
GCAAATGTTAATCCATCGCAGAAAGTGACGTGTGTTCACAAGGCCAATATCATGAAACTTGGTGATGGTCTCTTTCTCAATACCTTCCGCCGCATAGCAGAAGAATACAAATCAACTGGTATCGAGTACAATGACATGATCGTAGACAACACGTAAGCACCTTCCAGTTGCGTTCGCAGAAATATCTAAGTCCTCTGTCCAGCTCTATGCAACTCGTAGCTCGACCCGGTCAATTTGATGTCATGGTAATGCCTAACCTGTATGGTGCAATTGTTTCAAATATCGGTGCTGCCCTCGTTGGAGGGCCTGGCGTGGTTCCCGGATGCAACGTTGGAAGTGTAATGATGACATTTCTAAATTTACCACGCATATTGTTGACGTTAAGTTCAGGAATATGCGCTTTTCGAACCGGGATGTCGTCATGTCGCCAGTGACATCATGGGTACTAACCGCGCCAACCCAACTGCCATGGTTCTAAGTGCGACTATGATGCTAAGGCACCTTGGGTAAGTCCACGACTTGCCGGCATGACATCGTGCTCATAACAATTCCCAAGGCTTGATTCAATTGCAAACAACATTGCAAGTGCCGTGTTTGATACCATTAACGAGGGAAAGGTTAGAACTTATGACATGGCTGGTATGTGTTTTTCCATGTGACCTTAACAGCATGTAAAGACCGAGAATTAGGTTCAGCCACGACCTCAGACTTCACATCTGCAATTATCAAAAAGTTATAAGTAATTGTAGTGCAAAATGGATGGTTGCGATGTTGGTGGACACATTTAGAGTACATATGTATACGACGATCATACCGAATACATTCTAGACGTCAGTCATTTAAAATCAACTTTCATTGACTTCATWTTGTGGGTTCTTCCGCGAGTTGCAAGGTAGTACTGGTCTGTTTCTTAGATTGAGAATAGTTGCGCAGTTCATTTCCGCCCTTTTACCCCAGCCTTCTGCAGGAGGCCGAAATTGTGCGTAAAGTCCCCAGGCTTTGTCATTCAATTCCTCAGATGGATAACTTTCAGCCAACAGCCTCATGGCACCCGTGACATGCGGCATAGTTTGCCGAAACGAGCGCGACATATACGAGAATGCTTTTGCAGGCGACGCCGGCGTCGCATCACATATTGCACGCCACTGATCGGTTTGCGTCTTGAACAGAGGGCTAGACCAGTTATGAGTTGATAACATGAGTTAAAGACTAGAGACATACACTCTATTGGCGTGCCAAATAAAGCAATCAGTTAGTTGAACAGCGTATACGAGCCGCGCACCGTCTGCCCATAAGATCTACATAAGGCTGCGAGCCTTCCTTGTTRGCATCCAGGCCTTGCTCTTTCCCTTGTTCATATATACCAAGAGAAACACCTTTCGATATTGCATTCATCTCTGCGTAAACCGCAGCTATCAAGGATGAGTTTACATGAGAGTTTTGAGCAAACGTTAGTAATTTGCTTGCCTATGCTCAGAGCTTCCTCCCTTTTAAATCCCACACGTTCCGCAACAATGGTAGCCCATGCCATCATAACTGGGGCACGGTTGATAACGACTGATTTAGTCTTCAGCACCTTGATTGTGTTAGAGCCACAACATTTTCGAACTCGAGTTGCGCATTATACCTCTTCGTCCAATATCTCACCGAACTGCAGATCGTTGCATTGGGTAGCTTTGTCTTGCGGCTCTTCGGGGAGCATTCCGTCCGTGTCTTTACGCCTCCGTTTGCTCTTTTTCGGTGTTCTCTGTATGGCAAGGTTATCAAAAGCGAGGGATCCCATTTTACGGGACACACTTCGTCAGTGACAGTGACATCCGGAAGATTAGATGGCCCCGCATCAGCACTCTGTCCTTCATTCTCATATTTCCTTTTGCGTGAAGCAGGACTTGATATATACCCTGCTTTGCGTAAAGCTGATATGACGAGCTGCCTAACATTCTTCTCATTGACTCCAGCTGCTGTAAGTTTCAATTCAGTCAACTCTCGCAGCTGGGCTGGAGTACTATAGCCTTTATAGCTGGTTTAGATGGTAAAGGGGTATGCAGACCGCCACGGAACCCGATGACATACATTTTACCGGCCACAGACATTGCAGCAGATACAGTGACATTGTTGTCTGTCAGAAGTTTGAGAAACTTGGGCAAGGGAATCTTGGTATCTTCCATTGGCATTGGTTACAGTAGTGTACATTGATTGATTATATTTGGCACTGGTTGTTCATTTGCAATGGTCACCACTCCAGTCAATCACTTTCCCCGAGGCGCGCCGCTTGACCAGGGCGATTCTGCAGACCAAGAATATGATGAATTGGACGAAGGCGATTTTTCAGAATCTGAGGAAGGCTTTGACATCAGGGACCCGCTTTTGCCAGCTCACGCCAACATACTTTCAACGAGCGAGTTACATGGTCAGTCTCTTATTTAGCTGTGCCCAGAGCCTGCTGACTGATAATCCATCAAAAGCACTTATTCACGAAGGGTCAATTGACCTGAACCCTCCATATCAACGAGGCAAGCATTGCATATGCATTGTCTCCTTGACTGTAGTTTACACTACGACAGGCGTCGTGTGGCCCGTGAACAAGCAGATTAAACTCATTGACTCAATTTTTCGGAATTTCTATATTCCACCTGTTGTCTTTGCCGTGCAAAAGGATGAAGATGGGGTAGATATCAGAATATGCGTTGATGGGAAACAGGTAGAAGATTATATCTAAGTATAAAACCGCCACTGATTGGTTCACAGAGACTCACTTCTATACAGAAGTTCATTGATGGACAGGTGCGATCCCAATTCACTGGCTATTGAAAAAATCATCCGAATGACTTGACCCAGATACCGCGTATGCTTTCATCAAAAAATGACCAGCGCTTTGTCTAATTCCAAGCCAGATAGGGACATACGAGCGAAGAAAAATTACTGGTACACCGTGTCTGAATCAACCAAGTCTCTGCGTAATGCAGTTCCAGACGAATGGAAGAAAGACTTCGCAGAGAAAAAAATTACATGTGGTAGGTTTTTTGCATGCTGATTATAGCAAGGAATTGAATAGCTATAATTAAGTTGAATACCACAAGCTTACTCCAGATCAGGAAAGAGACATYTTTCAACGAGTGCAGCTTGGAATGAGCCTCACTGCCGCAGGTACTCCAGCATTTTTTTCCCCTGATGGAAGTCCTAATATGCGCCAGAAAAACTCCAGGCCATTGCGTCACCCTGGGCAGAGTATGTGTTGCAGGAGAATTTTTGCGCTCTGCGCTAATGACTGTTCAGTTGGATATCAGAACTGGAAGCACAACACGTCACGGTCCATGGTGGTCTATCAAGTCAATTCGAATGGGATACCAAGCGTGGACGCGACTTCCAAAACATCGCCCATTTCGTCTACTGTTGTGATGGGCTACCCAACGAAAATCTGCCCACTGCTCAAAAATTGGAATCATGGCTATCTCGTGTTGATCCACCCGGAGATCAGTTAAAGGAGGAGATTGACGAGACGTTACGTGAACTATGGATGATAGCCAAAGACAAGCGCCTGAACAAAGGCCTTACTGCCATAGGAAAGCGATTGGCTCCTGTAGAATTTGTTTTCATTGGTAAATACAATTCATGGTGTCTCATTCCGCCCTTGACCAAGAAACTAGGAGTCTTGCTGTACAAACTTCGAAACCGGTCCCGTGATGAACGTGCAGAAGCCATCTATTATCTCAGAAAATCAGTCAGAGAAGAATTCAAGGATATTCGTAACAACGGCGTCGTTGGAAAAGCCATGTGGGCGTTTATCAATGAATTATGTCAGAATCCCACAAGTTCCTTGGCGTATCGCGACCCTTCGAGCAAGTCACGACGAAAGCGCAAGGCCGACCCCGAAGATACTGACGAGTACAGGCCCGAACCAATCAGGACTCTTGGGAAAGGTCTTAAAACCCGTTCCAAAGTGGCGAAGACTTAGTTGCTCTATTCATATTGTTGTTTTTATTGTATATGAGTGTACTCCTGGCTGTAGGGTATCACGTAATGGTTATATGAATTCAGCCGCTGTACTGCGTTCGAGCCATGTACCAGATAGAACCAGAATCTGTGACCGTTCTACAGTATTTTAGCAATAACTTGTCTCTTTCCTTCGTATTGACTGCTATGTCGGCTAAGAATGGGGATATATCATCTCCTGTCCAGCGAGGACGTGCAAGAAACAGATCAGCGAAGCGGGCCGCTGGCTCAGCAGGAAGGGCAGAAGCAGGAAAGTAGGTAAGCAGACTGCTACCCAATTGGTTAGACACAATAAAATTGCCCTTGGCCATGTCAGACAGCGGGTCACCGTGTCAAAAGGCACTTACAGAGAGCAAATCAAGGGACACAGCTGACTCAAAACTATCCCCAACAGAATATTTCCACGTCTCCATCATGGTACTTTGCTCAATGGGATCGTGCTAAGCATGTCAAGACATTACACGCGATACGTAACATAGAGATAATACACACCCTGTGGCCTCTCAATATGTTCAAGCCGATCTGTTTCACAACAGCCTTGATGTCCATATTCCATTTCCCGTCATCGACTTGTCCAAACCAGGATAAAAGGTGGTCGGTGACATCATGGGCAACTTCGTGATCATTTGCCAATGTCGACACGAGCTCATCGACAGGCGCAGCGTCGTGTGGAAGAGAAAGTGAGACTAAGACATTCAATAACAACTCCAGCACTTGATGCAGGTAGCCTGGTGCAATGGGTCGAAGCTCTCCTGTAGCGAGATGTACCTCATGTGAAATCTATCCAATTGGTGTTTCACTAACCGTTGATGACAAGGATCCGTCGGTCCTTTAGCGCACGTCCAAGTTCCTCGTCGCTTGCTTGGATTTCCTTCWTCGCCCGATCATAACTCAAGCCCGTTCCCTACGGCACATCAGCKTCGCGCAAGCGGCTGGCGAACGAAATAGCTACGCACCGATACCTGAGAATCGACATCCATTGTCGCTTGATTTTCATCATAGGTTCTGCCTTTGAGAAGCGTATCGAGCTTGTATAGTTTAGGCACGCAAGGCACAAGTTCCAAGATGTCATTCACTTGATCTCGTATGTCGAGCGAAGCGCTTCCATTTTCACGGGGAGTGACGACTAGGACAGTGTTGGAAAGGACTACAGATCGGATGGTGTATGTCTTATTGTGAGTACACAGGACAGCATCTTCGTTGGGCTGTCCTTTGATACAGAGTCTGCATCAACGTCAGAAGACATGGTGATAGCGTCGTTCTATACTACCTCAGAGAGGTCGCGCCTTGGAAGGACGATTCGACTAGATTGCAAAGATCCGGGGGGAGCTCGAGAAGTTTAAAGCTACGCGCCTCGTCCAACGATCGCGGTGAAAAACACAATTCAACGTTTGTCATATTGTTACAGCGCATGTGACATGCTGTCCTCCTGTGTCCGAATGGCGTACGTATCTCTAATGTGTAATCTCACAAAGTTTTTTTAAAGCTACGTGATCGAGATGATCTACTTGTCAAGAAGAGTCGTTTCAACAATGATACCCGTGACCCGGTAAGGATCTGCGATGGAAGATTAGATCGGACTACCGATTTCTCTTGTAAAAAATTACACACCAATGTTAGAAGCCGGACGCCTGTCTTCCAGATAGCCGCAACCGTTCGCAGCAACATGGCGCGGCACACGAATGGATGCCCCACGGTTTGCCACACCAGAGGAGAAGGCACCAATATGGCCAGTCTCATGACGACCCGTCAAGCGCAACTCGTTGTCTTCGCCATACACTGCAATGTGTTCGTCATGTCTCTTTGACAGCTTTTCGATTGCGGCATCGATGGCCTTGATACCTCCAGGCTCGCGCATTGCCTTTGTGGAATAGTTAGTGTGGCAGCCTGCACCGTTCCAGTCACCCTGCAAAGGCTTGGGGTGGAAGGAGACTTTAATTCCCCATTGTTCTGCAATGCGGACCAGGAGGAAGCGAGCCATCCACAAGTGGTCACCCATGGAGATGCCCTCGCATGGGCCAACCTGGAATTCCCACTGCGACGGCATGACCTCCGCGTTAATACCGCTGATGTTAACTCCAGCATATAGGCAAGCCCGATAATGAGCCTCGATGAGGTCCCGAGCGAACACCTTSCCGGTACCTGCAAGAAGAGTTAGCATTCTGCCTGTAACATGAAGCCTAATACCATACCTGCGCCACAGTAGTAGGGACCCTGGGGGCCAGGGAAACCTCCTTTAGGCCAGCCATACGGAGAACCATCAACATCGAAGAGGGTATATTCCTGCTCAAGACCGAACCACGGCTCCTCGTCCTTGGCCAATTCCATCACCTGGGCAGCGTGGTGGCGGTAGTTGGTCCTGTTGGGGGTACCATCATTGTTGTACGTCGCCGCAAGAACAAGGATGTTGTCGCCACCGCGGAAGGGATCCTTGAAGATGGCACAGGGGCGAAGATAGACATCGGAGTTATTGCCAGGGGCTTGGTTGGTGGAAGAACCATCAAAGTCCCAAGTTCTGAGTTGGCCAATGTCGGTTACTTTCTGGGAAACGGTCTAAAAGCAGAGCATAAGCGCAAGGAAGCCAAGAAGAAAGGGCAACCCACGGTCGTCTTTGAACGGAGGCCGCCATCACCATCAATCCAAACATCTGGAGATTAGATAAGTTTGGAACCAGGATGGATAACAGACGGCGCACATTCGGCTTGGACTTTGCCGCCCTGGTCGAGCGAAAGGAAGGGAGTCAGGAGATCGTTGTGGTACAGCTGAGCCATGGAGACGGAATGCAGAAAGCAGGGCGCGGGGCAGGTAATAAGCGGAACAGAGGTCTATTGACATGTATTTGGGAGAAATGTGATTGGACGATAAGCAAAGGCGGCGGATCTGCTACGCGTGCCTCTCGGCCGACCTTGGCCTCGCGTGACTTCCGCCACCGTCCCTTGCACTGCCCGGTCCGCTACAACAGTGGCCCTTGGATCCATGTTACCGCCGCCCCATATAGCAAAGTGCATGCTAACCGCTTCGGGACCCAAGCCGCGCCAGGCTGTCCTCCGCATTCTCCTGCTCTTCCACCGTGTCCGATTGTGTCACCTGAAATATATCGGCTTCCTTTCTGCCAATCTTGTGAAACAGACCCACCACCCTGAGAACAGATTTCTTGGATGATTCCTGCAATTCACCCGCAATGATTAATTCGTCTAGAATCTGTTATCCGTTCAGTCTTAGCGCACAAGCGGCGTTGCAACGTAACATACCGCATACGCTTTCTGAAAATTAAAAATCCTTTAACGAGTGAGAAAGATCCGACAATCGATGTGTTTCGATCTTACAAGTCCAGTTCACAAACCTGAGTCAGACACGTCAACATCTCTACCTGGATCCGTGAAACCATAGACGCACGTTGCCAAAATAGCGGTCAAGAACTTCAACGTAGCGGTGTATGATTTCCAGCGTAATCAGCTCATTGTCTCCAGAGCCGATGCCGCACACGAAAAACAGAGACGCATATCGTCTGTACACTACCTTGGTATCTATCTTTAGCGTCAACGGACCAATGATATGATGCCGCTAATATGCTATGAGCACCTTTATATTCCAAAAAATTACACATTCGTGTTCGGCGAGCTAGGACTAGCTGCGTTACATCCTTTACAATCTTCGCCTTTGCTTTCGGCGGCATCGTCGTGAACCATTTTGCAAGGCGCACTTTTCCTGTCGCAGAACAATAAGGCCTTTTCATATTGTGCTGGTCAATGTCCCTCACCTTGCCTAGAGACAAGCAAGATGTAGTTAATCATGCCGATGCTACCGTGCACTTCGCAAGATGTCACGCTCTTGTCACGCTCTGTCAGTATCACGTTCATCATGCACTTACTTTTGATTGGCGTTCGCCACTCGCCCGCTGTCGCCCACCGCTCCCACGCGGCTGATAGACCAAAGATGCTCTAGAGAAAAAGGAGAAAAAGACATGTGGCTTGACTCGTTTGGCATTTTTTGCGACATAAATTCTTGCTTCGTAAATTGGTACGTGCATCCCCAACTGAGATCAACGAGCAGTACCTCTTCGGAATTGGGCGTACATACGTCAAACTAACAATTTTCACTAGATCCGATCACAACAGTTTGGGGATCACAAGACAGCATACGGTAGGATGACCTTAACGGAGTTACACTTAAGCATCACACTATTATTGCTACATTGTTGGCAATGTAGTACAGATTGACATCATTTGTACAGCATCTTCTTAGTAACTACGGACCGGTGTCTAAAAAAATTAGGGCTGGAAACATCCATGCCACTGCATCTGCTGTTCCAAGTGATGCATTGACTTCAAAAAAGCATGTACCAAACTCGTCTTGACCGGGTCATGCATGGCCCTTGTGATAGACAAAATTAACGAGCTAATGCTTATGAACACCTCGGGTAACACGGAGGTTAGTTTGTTGCACCTTTCAGGATAGTCTCGCACTGGGCTGTTTGCGGAGTTGCCCTTGCCACTAGGGCCTGTCTATTCCCGAATGCAATGCTTCTCTCTCATGACTAAGTCTATCCGATCAACCCCTCAGTGGTCACGACACATCCAGAACACCCGCTGTGTGTGTGGCGTGGGCTGCCATTTTAATAAATGAAGCCATGCAAGGCGTGTGGGCAACGTGTTTTCCAACATATACACTACTCCTGTTGCGTGACTCGTATAAGGTCGCCTTACATCTATACCCTAAGCCTGAATCACTGTGAACCTTTGTCTATATCAATCACTTGAACGAGTATCCTTCTCTTCCAACGGTCATGCCAAGAGATATGAGCTACCGGAAACCAGTACCGCAGTATATCCCATCACCGCCTCCATCCCCATCAACGGCACAAGAAGAATCAAGTTCCGAAGAGCATTCCAGCGAAAAAATTCCACCCGTTCGTAGCACATAAGCGGCTCAACCGAACATTGTCCAGCTAAAATAAGTTTGATAGTTGCCAACAGAATGGCGCGAGGCAATTGAGCGGGCTCTTTCCTTAAGCAACTCTGCGGCGTCCTCCCTTACTCCGTCATTAGACAGTAGCTCCGATGAATCAGATGTCAGTGTCTCATCATCTGATTTTTGAGATTCGACCTAATAGCCAAGCAGCAGCCGAACCGACACCACAGTATCTATATGTCAAATGTTACTAAACGACCGGCACATACCAGAAGTGACTCGGCATGTTCTGCGGCAATCCTGAGCCAAGAAGAAAAGCACCAACGACAGCTTCACCATGTAGGCCCCAGAATCACGAACCAGATTGTAACTTGACGTTGGTAGCAGGTTTATAGGCCGCCAACCCCGCCTCTTCCAAAGCAGAGAAAGCACGAGTCAAGTGCCGAATGGCTCGACTCTCGTAGCACAGTACGTATTAGAGGTAGCGCCCATTGCAAGACTGAGATTCAATGTTGATAGCTCCCTAACATACCACGGGTGGAAAAATTCCATTCAACAGCTATGCGGTTGCAGCGCTCTCATAGCACAGGACAAACATTGGTGGCAGCGTCACCCGTCAAGGAATCGCCGGCGATGGCAGCTTTCGCGGGTCGAAAGGAGCAACTCAGTAGTACAGCGACGTGGACAAGCACGATGAAGAGAATATGCAGGCAGCTAACGACGAAGCTAGGAGGACGAATGCAGTGGCTGAGATGTTGATCATTGTAACATGAAGTGTACACTAGTGTGTTAGTAATTTATGTGACCGGCCCGTCAGGAAAAGCTCACATTTACGTCGACCGACAAACAGCAGGACTCCCGCCGGGATGACCGTCTGAGCCTCTAAAACCCTCATTCACTCTCTAAGTCTAGGGCTTGTAATCTTCCCATTATAATTACTGCGAGGTGAACGGGTCTTCCCGGATGGCCAACGCGAACACCACGCATCTCCCCAACGATGGCCACACTAACACTGGCACACAATCACACTATGATATACCCAATCATTTCCAACCTCAATACCAAACTCCATCTAATTTATCTGATTTTCAGGAGGGCGAGGGCACAGAGTACAGAGAGAATTGGCTGCGGGGTCTGTGGAGGCAGCTACCGAGCATCATGGGCAATGCGATCCAGCCGGCACGCATATCCGATCAGATGCTATATGAAGAAATTACTCCGGAACAGGCACATTCGCTCGAGAGGACATATGGTTCTGAATTGCTGAATCTTTGTGGTGCGAACGGAGATCCGCGTTTAATTGGTTGGGACAATTTCAAGGGATACGTAGAGGCCAAGGAAGTCGGCGAGTATTTTGGTCAGGTCACATACAGCTCTTACTGATTAAACCAGAATTATGGCAGATTTWTCATGAGCTCGATGTCGACGGAAGCGGTCGCTTAGATGCACACGAAATCTCGTTAGCTCTAAATAACGCGGGCAAGTAGATTCTACTATGCATGGACCATAGTCATTATTCACCAACTATAGGCATCAAGCATTCTCCAAGCCACGTTTCCCAGTTCATAGAGAATTTGGCTAGTTCTCCCCGGTCCGAATTCATTACGTTTACAGAGTTTAGAAATTTCCTGCTATTTCTCCCGAGAAAACCCTCGCCAGCGGAGATTTACCAATATTACAACGTTAGACGTCATATAGTCCACGAGGACTCTGCTGCCAATGTGGAAGGTCCGTCCCAGCCAACAATCACGAGGCAGACACTTAATAGTTTCCATTCACTAGCTGGTGCTAGCCCGAGCAGCAAGGATCAAACCCTAGACTTTGCCACAGTCAGTCACACTCGTTCGATCCAGCGCCGAACGGATCCCCTGCAGGATGATGTCGAGATCGAATCGGACGAAGACGACGAGGAAAACGAGCCTCATAGCATCCTTGCACAGAATTCTTCACTCAAGTTCCTTCTTGCTGGTGGTATCTCTGGCGCTGGTGATTTGTCATCTTTTGAGGTAGCGCGCGATTCTTAGTCTTCTCTAGTGTCCCGAACGTGCACGGCACCATTTGACCGGTTAAAAGTGTTCCTGATCACACGACCTCCCCACCTAGGAGGTTGTGACCTTCCTTCTAAGCCTAGTCCATTTAATATCGCTATTTTCAAGAACGCCGTGGCGCGCATATATGCAGAAGGCGGTCTTCTTGCGTTTTGGACAGGAAATGGTTTATCCGTCGTCAAGATCTTCCCTGAATCTGCCATCAAATTCTTTGCATACGAATCTTCTGTATGTAACCCAGCTATTCTCTACATTAAAGGCAATGTGACTCTGGGTAGAAACGCGCTTTTGCGAAGTATTGGGATTGTGTTGATGACCCCAGGGCAATCAGCGGAACAAGCCGGTTCATTTCTGGGGGAATTGGTGGGATCAGTAGTCAACTTGGTGAGTTAGCGCACAGTCAGTTATTCATATCTAATCTAGATTTCAAATATAGCGATATATCCCGTGGAAACCCTCAAGGTATGTATGGAATAGTTGAGATCCATGGCAGACCTTGAAAGAATAYTGTAGACTCAAATGATGAGTAGCATCGGGCAAAGGCGTAACATAATCAAAGCTATCCGCCACGTATGGTCGCTGGGCGGCTTACGCGCTTATTATAGAGGCTTGGGGGTGAGTCGAATCACATTTGCTCAATAACACTTGATGAAACTCAGCATATCTATCTAGATCGGCCTTGTTGGCGTGTTCCCGTACGTTGTCGCATTGTCATCTTGATTATAGAGTCACCTCCACCCAGTTATTCTGCGATCGACATGAGCACCTTTGAGGCATTGAAGCTTGCCTATGTAAAATCGACTGGCAAGGARCAGCCTGGCATGTTGGCCTTGCTGGCATTTGGTAGCACCTCTGGAAGCATCGGCGCCATCAGTGTATATCCCCTTAATCTCGTGCGCACTCGTCTGCAAGCTTCGGGCTCTCCGGGTCATCCACAGCGCTATAGTGGTGTACTGGACGTTGCAGTTAAGACCTTGGAAAGAGACGGCTGGCGAGGCTTTTACCGTGGTTTGTTTCCAACATTGGCCAAAGTGAGTGACAATTGACTGTGTGTTTTATGTGTCTAAACCGTAGTCAGGTTATTCCTTCAGTCTCTATAACTTATACAGTCTATGAATACAGTAAACGAAGGTATGGTTGCCGTACRTTTCACAGCGTTTACTCACAGCGACGTAGGCTTGGTGTATGATATATCATGCTATGCAATAATCACATTATTTACTAGACAACGGACTACCCACTCACAACCCACAACTCACATGCATGTATTAAGCTTACACTCTATAAACTAGTTAATTTCGGGTATTCCATTTGCAAAATTGTGGATATATGAGAAGTTGACATACACCATGCGCCCTAGGAGTGATAAGTGCACTAGGATAAGATCTACAGTATCATGAACAGTATGTAGCAAATTGCTGAGGCATGAGCGACATGCAGCGATGATGCGGTGGGATTGAAAACGTCGTTGGCGAACGTAAACAGTAAAGTCATTAAGTCGTGAGGATGTGTTAAAATATAGAAATAAAAATTTTTGACTATAAACAAGCAATTGAATGCGAACGGGAATATGGGATATCTTGATGATCAGATAGTAAATTGAGCGGGACACCGGAGATAACAGAAAGATAGGGAACCGAGAGCCGGCGAAGGGTCATGAAGGTAGTTCCTGAAGCGCCATTTTTTCTTGAACAAGGACCTGCAGGTCCTGTTGCGCTTGTGGCCGATGAGTCAGATGCGAGCGTAAATTCAGCCGCCAGGCCCGGACCTTTTCCCACGTCGAATAATGTTTATCCTGTTTAATGCTGATGGCAGAGTTTGATATGATCGCGCGAAGACGGTTCCGGCTCAAAATGGGTGCTAAAGATAGAAAGGAGAGGAAAACCAGCTTCAGCAAGAGATCAGGCGAAGTTAGGAGGGATGAAATGGTCTGTGAAGTCGGGGAAGGTGTGGAGGCGACGGTTTGAAGAATATCGCCAATCTAGGAAGTGTTATATTAGCAAAGGAAAWCTAGCACAGGGCTGAACTTACTTGACACGTGACAGCTGTCCAGGGCAACGAGCCGATGAAAGATCCTAGGAAGCAGTCTGAGACAGCGACTCCGCAGACCCCGCACGCTATGTTGATGCCCGACCACGGAATTACCCCGATGAGACGTAAGACGGATAGTCTCACCCAAGCCGAGGACTTGTTCTTTGTGCCGAACGCTTGCAGATCCGTCTCGGCATCGCCTTCCAAAGCGGCTCGCGTCATATCGAGAGTCTTGGGAAAGAAGTGGGTCAAGAACGGTGCCAAGGGGGCTGACAGCATCGATGCGCATACTGAGCCGATTGTTGTCAAGAGCGTCAGGAGCAGCGTCGCAAAGGCGGGTGAGAACAGGGCGCCAGCCAATACATTCTATACATCGCGTGATGTTTATTATTATCAGTGGTGAGAACAAAATGTATACTCACCCAGACGACGCTGCCAGGGATAGACCAAGCATGCTTCCATATAGCTGCGATGGCCATTACGCTTAGAACATGCGCAAGAGGGCCGGGACCACTCTGAGAGTAGCCGTGGAGTTCCCTGCCCAATCGAGCTACATCCGTAATGGTCCGCGGCCAGGCGAGGGTTATAGGTAAAGTGTACATGGAGATCAGCACGAGTGCAGTAGATGCAATGAACAGTAGCAGGACAATTAGGAGAGGCCCATAGTTCTAGAATACATGTCAGACGACGCAAAAGCAGAAAAAATGGTGGATAACGTACGGGCTGGAGAACATGGCGCCACTGGAAGGGCAGACGAGAGTCGGAGAGGATCTTTTCGTGCACCTCAGGACCGAAAGAGGTTTTCTGGGCAGATGCAGAGAGCGGCAACACGGGCTCGTCGGTGCTTGAGCGTGGCGAGGCTGGAGTTGACCAGGCACGGGCATGATTCGGAATGTACAGCCAGTGAAAAACGCGGGCAGCAAGGTCAGAAAACATGGAGGAGGGGGGAGAGGACTCTGAGGAAGGAGAGTCGCAGGTAAGCGGAGATGGCAAAGAGGAGTCTTCGGCTGGGGTGGGCAAGAGGCAGGAAGCTGAGCGGCGGCGGCCAAGCGATGCGAGGGTCAAGCCAGAGCGCAGCGTCGTAGATGACGCTCGAGCTCTGGAATGGGCGGGCGGGGCAAGAGCCTGGCGAGCAGCCATATAGTTGGACGAAGCGACGCGTGCGTAATCCCGTAAGCGTCATCGTCAGCCGCAATCATTGTTTGTCATCATTCACTACAAACTACTCTAATGCGCCCGTCTGCTCTCTTGGATAATCGTAGACAGCTCCTCCAGCTTGCGCTTCGACCGTAGAAGGGTCCCGAGCTGTGTCTCGTTAGTCGCCAGTCATCATCATCATCATCTCACCCATCCACGTACCCGTTTCTTGGTCAACTTCCGAGCCTTCTTGTCCTGTGTGTCATTCCAGTTAGAGTAATCCTTCCGTCTTCCGGATCCTCGAACCCACCTTGGAGTTCCTCAGCAGCTCCATCACACGTCGCTCGTATGCCGAAAAGCCAGCGACCTCCCGGACAATTGATCGGACGAACTTCGTCTTGGTCGAGGTCACGCCCTTCCGCTGGCTGGGGCGTGTGGCTTTTGGAATCGGTGTCGTAGGGTGGCCGTGGTTCAAGCCATTACGGATGTCTGCTTATAAGGCATCATGCAGTCGAGATCTGGGCAATACTCACTTGTGCGGACCATTTTTTTCAGATACTTGTTGCTGTTCGTAGGTGAGGGAAGTCACGTGTAGCAAGCGAATTGGTGGCTTGGCTGGCTATACAGTTCCAATTCACACGATTCGATCCGTTATCTAATCAGTCTATCTCATGCATCTACTACTACTTCTCGGTGTGTATTCCAATGCTCTGCCCCTCCCGCTCTATCTTCCGACAAATGCCATGAAAATGGGAACAGCGTGGGATTCCGCATCGGTACTCCCAGGCCAGCTTGAGGCACCTTTGCCGCCATGGAGTTGAGCGATAATTGATGACTTCGCCGCTGTCCCGTTGGGCGCGAATCTTCAGGCGGTGCTTCTTCCTCTTCCTCTTCCTCCTCATCTTCGTCATCATCTCCCTCCCCCGCTTCCTAATTGAATGTTAGAAATGTCACAAATATCACGAACATGGACCAACAGGGTCAAAGTCTTCCATCTGCTTGTCTTCATCTTCGAGTTCCTCTTCATCTTCCCCATACTCGTCATCGTCGTCATCAAGCCAATGACCCCTCCAGTCTACCAGATCCAACTCGGATGGACTTTCGGGTCGCAGCCGCAACCATTGCATACGTGGTCCGCTTTTCGCCCTTTCGCTCACCTTGAAACCGTATATTCGAGGCACATAGACGTATCCGGATGCACGCTTTTGTCCACCGTACGGATTTGGATTCTCAAACGGCCGGGAGCCCTGCGAGTTGTTGCTGGACCCGCTCCTCGGCGATAGCGACGAGCCTCCGGAAGAAGGTGGCTTCCAATATGGCGCCGGGGCCAACTCTCGGTAGGTTTGAAAGAATAAATGAGCAAAYGTAGTACCGAAAAATGCGCCTACATTAAATATAATTGTATAATGTCATTATCATGAAACGGGATAACTCACCATCAACACCTTGGTATCGGCTGCTAGGGGGCACATATATATCATTGCAATTTGGGCAGTAAAGCTTCACCGTATCGAGACCTGGGGTGTCTGAGCGTCCACAGGGYACGACGTTACAGCCATCGCAGTACACCCGAGGACAAGACCCAAATACGACAGTTTCATACTTCTCTAGCTGTCTCGGAGAAGAGGTCAGATGTATTCGCGCAACCAGCAGATCAACTGACCATCGCTTGCAGTCCCATCCGCGTCAGAATATATCTTTGATGCACAAGTCCGTACAGCATTTCGGCCGAGGACTCCACAATCGAAACATCAGGAATTTTACCTGCTTCTTCGTCTGCRAGAAGTGATCTGCAAAAAAACTAAGCAAGTAGAGTCATCGGAGGCATACCTGGCTCRACGTCGAGAACCATTTCCATCGCCTCCTTCCAGAACGGCACCATGGTATTCAAGCCCGTCAAATTAAAATCATCTTCAATGAAATCTTCCGTAACCTCGCAAAAATATTCGTGGCCCGGTAGCGAACAAAACCAGCTTATCCACGTAAGAGTGGACGTGGGGGTTGATGAAGCTGGAAAAATCTGAACATGGCGTGAGTGAACATGGCGTGAGCACTTACTGTAGCCCTCTTCCTGCTCCTCGGCCTCTTCCATTAATTCGTCACCCTCTATCGGCCCATCGCCAACTTCTTCCCTCTCTAGCATGTCTTGAGATGGTTGCTGAGATGGAGTCTGATGGACGGACATTACAAACAGCGATGTTCGCCTCTGTCGATTTGAACGTGCAACTTTCCAACTCCGACGACATCGCTCCCTCTAAATGAAATTACACTCTCTATGCTTTTGTACATGCCCAGCCCAAAACCCAGGGCCAAAGACTACGAGTAACACCAACTGAGATACCCCCCAGCTCAAAAACGCGTATAGAAAGCTACGCCATCCACCAAGCTCGCGCAACTCTGCGATAAATGTGCTGATCGTCGTTAGACACCCGCAGTAGCCGTCGATCAGCCCCTCCACCACGCTGCACGCATTAGGGGAGAGGGGATCACCTGACTTGTTTTGTAGGACGTGGAAGATCCCGACCAGCGCGGTGCCTAAGATGTTGGCAGTAAAAGTTCCGAGAGGAAAGGCTTTTATGCGAAGGTTCAGCCAAATCGCAAGAAGGTATCGCGTAAGAGCTCCAGGATAGGAAAATAGGAGCGCCGCTGTCGCCTGACTTCGAAACCGAGGGGACATTAGGAAATATGTAGGGTAGGCACCTGCATATGTTAACACTGACAGAATGACTAGTGCGTGTCGAACAAGGCGAGGTGGCGGGCGCGTGATCTTTGGTAACCGAAAGGTCGCAAGCACGAGAGACGCTGTGTAGTGGCCGAACAGCAGTGCTGCCATGGATATTGACAGCGTGTAGACTGTCAGGCCAATTCCGTCTACAGCCTTCTCGGCCGTTACAAATTATTTGCATACATCGTATCAYGACTTACATTCCGTAGGCCCCCACGGTTGTTGTTGTCTGCATTGATCCACGCACTCCATATTTCGAATTGCCAAGTAGAAAACGTAGTTACGGAACCGCAAAAGCCTGAAAACATGTTTGAGTGAAGGTGTCATTGAAAGCTAAGGGTGTCCACCTGTTGTCACTGCGGTATACAGTGGGCTGTAACTGCCGTGGCGTCAGCGACATAGTCGCACAAGATAGGAGACAACCTACAATTGGCCCATGGGCCGTTTTATACGGAGAGCAATGCCCATGACGAGGCAACCAACCGCCTGTGCGTACGCCAGAGGGAATATACTGCTTCCATCATACGTCGCCAGCGCCGTCAGACCCAACCGCGTCAAGGTCCCAAATACGGCAGCTGGCATGATTAGAGCTAGGACTGGTAAAGAGAGTGGCGCATATACTTTCGCCTTTGGTATGCCTTCACTTTCATCAGGTGGCCTTTCGAGTGTTTCGGTGGATTGGACGGTATGCGTAGTGGCCATAAAATTACGCGTCTGACACGACAGGCTTTATCGTACGTCGATCTTTTGTCAAATAACGACACACTATGTATATATTCGTGTTAGATGTCCGTGAGAATACTTCGATTCAAACACCATCCCCCTGCAGCTCCCTGCTGAGTCGCACAGCCACTCGATCATGTTACCATTTCTTGCCGCCCTTCTGGCTTTACTCACAACTGTCATGATCATCCCTCTGTTCTCAAAATCAAAATGGGATCCCAAGGGGAAGGTATTCCCACGTGTTGATTTCATGGTATTGTGCTTAACGATGTTTAGCACTGTTATGTCACTGGAGGGTCTACGGGYACCGGCCTTGAGCTTGCCATCCTGCTCACTAAACGGGGCGCCCATGTGTCCATCGTGGCCAGAAACAAGGAAAGGTTGCAAAAGGCTCTTGAGAATTTGGAGGTCCGTCACACGGTCGTTTATAGCAGCAGTCCATATTTAGTTTCGCAGAAATCGCGTCAATCTCCCGAACAGAAGCTGAAGGCTTACTCGTATTCTCTTGTAGACTCCGCGGCGTCAGCTGCTGCTCTTCAGGAGGCCTCCGACGATCATGGAGGCAAGTGTCCTGATGCAGTTTTTCTCTGCGCTGGAGCTTCACGTCCGGGTTTCTTCATTGAGCAAGACGAAGATTCCCTTAAGCGTGGGATGGATGATGCTTATTGGGTGCAAGCTCTGTCAGCACTAGTCAGTCATCGTATATCTTCTTTGTACCATCACCTAGACCATAGCAATGATGTAGGCAGCCGTGAAGAAAATGGTTAAAGACCGCGTCCAGGGAAAGATYGTGTTTGTCTCGTCGCTATTGGGATATATGTCTATCATCGGGTATTCTTCATATTCCCCCGGGAAACATGCTCTACGAGGTAGCTTGATGTTCTCGTTTCTTGGCGTTGACTTACATTTGCACAAGGATTGGCGGAAACACTTCGTTCGGAGGGGTTGCTCTATTCCATCTCTGTCCATATATTCTTTCCTGGAACCATTTATTCCCCTGGACATGTTGAGGAAAATAAAATAAAACCAAAGATTACTTCCAAGATCGAAGAGACTGATGTGGGCTTGCAGCCCGAACAATGCGCGCAGGTCCTTTTGAAAGGTATGTGGATGGAACATCTCAGATAGGGCATGGGTAATATTTTGTTTCACAGGTGTCGAGAATGGCCACTTTCATATTGTCGCTGATATTATAGGCGATATTTTCCGCTCGTCGACGCGAGGATCATCTCCCTACAACAATGTGTTTTTGGATACCCTCTACTCTACGATTGGATGGGTAGGTGACCAATTTAAAGTGCTCAACGGTTGCTCACTCCTGTCAGATTGCATTGCCCATCTGGCGCCGGAGCGTTGATTCAATAATAATCCAGCACCGTGAAGAGCATGCCAGTTACCTTGCAGATAAATAGTGTTGTGTGAATTTAAATTATAATAGTAGAGAAAACATATGTTCGATAGCAGCGAAGCTCCGTGTCCGTAGAATTTGTAGCAGAAGCATTATAATAACTATCGTGGACGAGTATTCTTGGTTCTCGCCATTAGGCAATGGGCAACATATAAAAGCGTAGCCAGCCTTGGTTTAAGATGAACCGTGTATGTAAGATGTAAAAGAGTTGTGATGCTACTCGATGGGTTTATAACGGGCCGATCATTTAGGGCCGGCATTTATTCCCGAACCATTCGTCATCACCCTGCAACGGGCAGATTAGTACTATATGGATCGCTAACGAAGGCTTTATTCTCATTAAACTTATTCGGCTCCTACGAAATATCTATATTCCATTCGCTCCCACTGTCAGCGAAGCTCTGGAATGCCGCCCGATTCCGCCATTCCCGACTTCTATTACTATTGCTTCGCGATCTTTGAGCCCCTCTTGACTATAACAGGCTTTATCGGTGCCTGGATGGATCCCAAGGGGGTGCGTCTTCCGCTTAGCTTCAACATCTTGTTTACTTACCACAGTCCACTGCCAGGCTCATGATTCGCAGGCACCATGGCTAAATTCGCCCCCTCCGCAAGAGTTGCCAAAGGCAACTCTTGTCACRATGGTACAGCTTGCTCACGTTTGCGCTCTGCTTGGAGTTGTTAATCACTTCGTACTGTCCGTGGCGAGGAATTATCTTCGAAACAACTTGTTTCTCCAGGAGAAGGTGGTCTCTTCGTTGCTGACCCCGTTGCTCTTTGGGGATGTTTTCCATCTATATTTGACTCTGTGGGCATTGGGAGACCAAAGATGGGTTCTGGCTAGCTGGACACCGATGCTTTGGACTACAGTGATCRTGGGCATGATGTTGTTAATCCCTCGAGTTACTTGGCACTTGGGCATCGGACGGTATGTCCACAAGTGGCATAAGCAGAGTGGGCCAAAATAGTTCGACCGTGAGCCTATCAYGCAACGATCCCACGTCGTAGCTCTGAATTTTCTTCTAGGAAACGATTGTTGAAACATTACCATTACGAAGTACAGAGTAAAGTCATTTGTTACTACGTTAGAAAGGTGTATTCACAATGGATGATCTGCTTGGTAAATTTGGCGCCAGAGACTTGCGCGTCGGTTTCTTCAAATTCTTCTTGTTCACGGCTAATACGTTGTTTTGCAGAGCAACAATCTGAACGACATTAAGTAAGGATTAATAGACGTCAAGAGAGCATCTCACAATTTCGTTGTCATCACCGAACTTGAAGTTATCTTGTACAACCTCATCTTCATATTTTTTGATTTCGTACTTGTCCAGAAATCCTCTCTTCACTTTTGGAAACTCCCACGCAACGACATACGGACCAGTGGATGTGACGATAGCACTCTCAGCTTGGCCGCCCTGATTGAACCTAGCAGGTGTAAAAGATACATAATTTCCCATATATGCAACATGTTCGTTCCTGAGCTGTAACCTCCGTGGCACTGGTTTAGCTGTTGCTGGGAAGCTGCGATCGAAACCTAGTGAACCTTCATATCGACCTTGGCCAATCAGGGTATCAATGAGCAAAAGGTAGGTTTTGGTTGTCGCTACTATCCATCGACCATCTCCGGTGACATCGATTCCGATAATGGGGTCGCCCAAGGGTGGCAGCGCAGTCTTCGCAATCTTTCCAAGGGAATCGTAAAGCCTAATATCTCCTTTCTCGCTAGCAACTGCTAGTTTCCCCGTTTCCGTCGTAGCGACACCAGAGAACCTATTTTTGCTAACATATTGTTTAAACTGGCTTTCAACGAGCTTTGTTCCAGGAAGGCGTGGGTCAATTCGGAAGAGGGCATTGTGGGAGGCGCCAATGATGGTCTTCTCTTGAGTTGTCGGCGCATATTTGTTGTCGGGAGCAATATGATTAACAGTGACATCTTCGTGCACCTTCCATTCCTCAACTACTTTGCCACGTTCTATGTCCATACTGAACAGTGAATTGGGATCAGATGGATTCATTAAAACCATCTTTGTATCTTGGTCATGGAGCATCACCTGTGAGAGTGTTGAATAGGTGGAAGCACCATAGTCAATTATCAACTCACATTGGTTGGCTTGAACGATTTCCCGCCGGGCGTCGCAATTCTGCTGATGGTCGCATGGTACTTGACTTCATTGGCCAAATGATTAAAGACACCNATATTATCTCCTCGAACGACGTAGGAGCGATCGCCTTTATAACCGACCATTAACTGCGAATTGTGATCACTTTTGGCGAGAGCCGAAGCTGAAATGTCCTCCTCTGCTTCCTCTTCAGATTCACTAGATTCTTTATGTTATCATGTCAGAATCAACGGTCTAATGAGATGTGAAATGAAACTACCTTCAGGATCCAATTCAGATAACACCTCTTCTTCGTCTTCTTCATCTTCGTCCGCGTCTTTCATTTCAACATCCTCATTTGCACTAAGAACGTATTTTTGCTCTTCAGTCTGTTACCTGTGARCACTGTGGTCTTCACTTGATTATTAACCATACCTTTGCCTTTCGCCATTCTTCCTGATGTAGATGTTCCCACAAGCACCGAGAAAATATTTCCATTATCCTTTGATACTCGCTTTGATCAGCAAGATGCAGCAGACAGCTACGTGGAGCGTCATCTCCAAAATGGTTCCATGTCAAAGAAAACATTTTCTGGGACCAGCGCGGATTCATCTCGGACGTTATTTGATGCGCAAGAATACCTCCACCGTCATTCTTGACGAGAAGCCAATATTCAAAAGCAGAAGCCTCTACTCGGATTACTTCTCCAGTGACAGGTCCCTGAGGCTGGAAACCCTGATTAGAATCCCAATAGTAGAGCTCTGCCTGATGGGTGGAAATGATTTGATGAGGAGGTAATTGCGGGCCCGGATGTTGAACTACTTCCATCATATCTGTGGGTTCGTTGCTTTCCTGTGCAGGAACCGGGGGCGGAGGAGCTTCTGTCTCTGGGATTGTGTCAGCAACGTTTGACCGTTTTGACGCCTTCTTTCTTGACGCAGATTTTGCTTTTGGAGGGGGACTGAGTGTCATACTAAGCCAGGCTGAAACACGATAAGAGCGGACTACTAACCGATAGCTAAATTCTTCTAAATCTTTATCTTGCGTATTCTCTGCACTTCGCTTGTGCTTGCGTTCGTACATTGCGCGATACATGCAGGTTTCAAAGAACGCTCGAGTGGGCTCATTCGTGCCTGTGGCAACGTATTCATAYAATTCATCTATATCACCATTTAGATCACGCCATATGAAAGTCGGTTCGCCGTCGAGCTGCCCAGTACGAAACTCGAGTTCTTCGCCGATCAAGAAAACTCGCTCTTCGTCCGCTAACGACTCCTTTAATCAACAAAGCATGTGAATTGAATTGCATGACGCACTTTCATCCTCATCTTCGAGTAATTCTTGGTCTCCTTCCTCAAGCACCCTGGTTATGACAAGTTGAAAGTTATGGTCCAACGATGGCACGCGCCGAATTGTTGCCATTGCATCATTGTAACTGTGCGGTGTGAGGACTTCCATCTAATTCGACAAGATAAGCCATACATGCACTCGCGCGATGAGCGGATATTGCCAGGCCGCACAAGGTACAGTTGACCTGATGACGGTCCATTCATGAGATGTTCYGAGCCCTCAGCGCAATAAGACACACCGGTTGATATTTTCACGACTTCGGCAGCATTGGGATCCTCTGATGCAGTAATGTCAAAGGAGATATGAGAAGGAGATAATCTAGACACGGACGCCACACTCTCCCGATAACTATGAGATAGTGAGGACGATGTCTGCACGATAGGTGTGGGGAGACTGACGGCTTCTAAAGATGTTCATTTGCTCAAGAAAGGAAGCGATGCCAAGGTGTTGTCATTATTCCTCCTAATGATTCACGACGTGACGGTATGTCACGCGAACAATGGACACACCTGAGCGCAACTCTGGTCGCGGTGGTGGGTCCGCCCGCATTCTGAGACTGATTTAGTTGACGCGAGCGAAGGTTCGACTGCCCCGTCGACCCCGACATCTGAACGCAGGGCTCGACATTCAGCGGGCGAGGTACGTCCAGCCGAGTTCGCACACAGCTCCATTCTAACTACCTTGCAGCCCGCGAACAATGCGTCGCCTACATCTACATATTCAGAATCCACAGAAACTGCATTCAGATTGAATGACCGATCCGCTCTCCATGCCGTGTTCGCGACGCCTTTCGCTACTCCTGCCCGCAAAGTCGTTGTCCGCTCTGATCCCTCACTCCTGACGTGCTTTGATCCCGCGGACAAGGAGTTGTATGATCTATGGGTCCCTCGTAGATAAGTGCGAAGCATAATGTGTGGTAGAATCAACATGCACATTCCGCCTCTATCCTAGCGTTCACAAATCTTTGAGAAGGGCTGCTAGGCCGCTTGCCGTGTTATCGGCGTTTTGCTTTGGTTCCTTTTTCCTTTTGTTTCGAGAAAGCAGTTCCTGCAGGCCTGCTCGTTGCGATCCTCCCTGCTGATGACGTTGCAGCCGGGGTGGCGTTGGTCGCACGTTAGTAGTATGTGAAGAGGAAGAGGAAGACTGCGCAGGCAAAAGTGACGGCATGGCCCGGGGTTGAGCCATGGGAGGTGGCTCAGACAACGCCCGATTCTCGCGGGGTAGCTTGACAATGGAGCCTTTGCGGCAAATCAAACAAAAGCGACGCAGTACATTTTTCGGATCGTCTTTGTTACGGGGTTTTGTATTACGGATGACCCTGATATCGCTTGAGCCGTCAAAGAGATATGAGCCGCACTTGGGGCACGAGTCTGGGAAGGAGCATGGTGGCGACAAGAGCCGCGCACGCGATACATAGCGGGCAGCGAGGCCGGGAGCGACGGCGAGGACGGCGAAGGGCGCGGCACGGCGAAAGGCGAGCGTGGACGCGTCGTCCATGGAGGACAAAAGCGACGGAAAAGGCAGGCGTTGTTCGCGACAATGGCGCGGTGCTCATTTATACGCCACGCACAGGACACACGCCCAAGTCTATATTTCCATGCCCAAGTCTCGCAGCCCCTCAATCTCGCACACCATGCAGTGGCTTTCCAGAGGCAACTCGCCCTCCAAGACCCGCGTCGCAGAGCCAAAGCTCGTCAGTTCACGCACAGGCATCCTGGGCGAAGGCGCCATAGTCGTCCGCACGCCGGAGGAAGCTCTCAGAGACACCAGAGTAAGGCTCTCTCCCAGTTCCGCTGAAGCCTCCAATGCTCGGCCGGTCCGGACAAAGAAGCCCTCTAAGAAACACGATATCTACTTCTCCTCTCTCCAGAGCCCCCCCTTACCACCCTTGCCTGTGCCGGGAGAAGAGGAGACCCAGTTTCTGTCCGGGTCCGAGGACCACCCTCCACCGCCAACTAGAGCCGCACCGCTGCCACCCTCAGAGTATCCAGAAGAATGCTCTGCTGTTGGCACTTTGGCGCAGCCAATTACGGGACAGATAATATCTCGCCCATGCTCCGAGGAGGAACTGGCGATCCCGCCCATTCTTTTCGGTGTCCGGTCTACTTCGCCGCCTCCCCCTTTCCGGCCCATCCTCCTCTCAGAGCCACCAACCGGGAATGTGGACGTACACAACACAATTGTGGCGCTTGAGACGTCAACAGAAACCTACAAAACATCATTGAGCACACTTTTGTCGCAGCCATCGCTCTTATCCGACTATGTCAGGTCTCTGTTGCCACGATCGCGCTCCCGCTCGGACGCATCTTCCGTATATTCAACAGATAGCGATAATTCTGGACAAGACAGGTCCTATTCGCCTCCTTGCAGAATAAACATCTTCCTCGACAGGCCCAGCGCCCCGTATGTATTGGAAATGCGTTTATCGTTACTTGATTTAACTCTTCGGATTAGTTATGCCACCATTTTATCATACTTGCGATCTTCATCTAGTTCGAATCCAAATAGAGCCACGCTCCCAATGACAGTGCAATTGGTACACAATTACACGCAGGAACGCTTAGAAGCACTTTTGGAATTGCGTGACGAGGCGGCGTTTCTGAAGCTCGTAGAATTGCATGGACTCTGCGAAGACGAACTGCGCTCGAGACAAGGCACTGTTCTATTTAACAAACATTATAGTAATGACTCGAACACACTGGGATCCGTGCACAGTCAACAGGCGTCAGCGTACAGTCTCCATACCCCGGCCGAACGAGTTGAGAGTGATACACAACCCAATTTGCGCTTGTCCAGAACCTCGACTACTAACGAGCGACATCGTCGAACAAAGTCAAAGGATAGTAAGCACGATTCAGAAAGGCAAAGCACGAGGCAGCTTCCCATTCCAGAACCCCGTGCGGGTTCTCGCACCGGATCCACGAGTCCACCACGACCATATCCAGCTGGCTGGATCTAATGTCATGATACATATCTATTTCTTTGGTTTGCAATCATTCTTTCTGTATGCAATCATTCGTAGTCAGAGTATTATTCATTGGTATCCTCACTTACTATCGCCATTGTTGTATCCATATAGTTCTGTACGTTCAACCACCAACGGACAATGCTTGTAAAATCACATCAGACGTAATAGGCACTAATTGTTATACTCTATTGTATTTGCCAACCAACACATCACGGTCCTTCAATAAGGCTTGCGCCTATTCTTCTTCTCTTTGTCAAGCATCCTTGCCTTCTTGGCTCCAATTTTAACTGGAGTAATAGGCTTCGAGTCCGCTTTCCTTAATTTGACTGGCCGATTTCCGACATATTTTCCTGCTCATAGTTGAGTTACATGTGCATACAATGTTTTGGATCACCTACCGTCCATCTCTTTCCAAGCTTTTAGAAAATCTTCAGGGTCCGAAAAGGCTACAAAACCATACTTTGCCTAAAAGTCATGCTTTAATAGCTGCTAAGACTAGTTGCCGATGACTGACCTTGCCACTGAGTCTATCACGCTTGACTCGAGCTTTCTGGAATGAAGGGTATTTACTAAAGGCGTTGGCAAGAACGTCATCAGAGACATCGTTGCTCAAATCCCCTGCGAAGAGCCGGAACCATGCTAACAAATCAATCAGATCAAGAAAATTTAGGGAGTCGAGGCTAACGCACCTGGATTCCACTCCAACAATGTCGGGTCCTCCCACACCTTCCCTCCGCCTTTCCGCAACACAGTTACCCTTTCGCCGCCTTTGGCAAGCTTTCCACCGGCACCGCGCTTGTCACCGGAAGCTCCAGGGACATAGGCACTTTGCTGAGCTAGGATGCCGACATCATATTCATACGCATTGGCCGGTACGGGCGCACTATGAGATGACGATGAGCCTGGAAGAGGGAAAGAAGGACCCTGATAAGGCCTATAATATGGATTTATATCGAAAGAGTTTTGCTGTTGCTGCATGTATTGCTGGTATTGCGGATTCGAATAAGGGTCCATGGATGTTAGAGGGCAAGGCGCACGAAAGCTTGTGGCTGTGTGACTACGGCGTGTGAAATACTTTCTAATTAGGATTACGACATAGGCGGTCCTCTACTCATCGTCCTCCCCAACGCCCCCGCTACCTCAAGGCAAGTGTACCAATCATTTTGTTCTGCTGGGCGATCCAGACCCCCGTTCCAACGTCCTGCAATTGGCCGCCTTGTACAGAAGGCGGATGGAATGGGTGGATGCAGAACGCGAGTATTGGATGTCAAGCCATCCGCTGATCATGACTTTAGATGCCGTTCGTCAAAAAAATCAAATCTGACGCCTACTTTTCACGGTTCCAAGTAAAATACCGCAGACGGCGGGAAGGAAAGACTGACTGTATGCATGCATCACGACTGTCTGCTGGATCATGACCAACATTTTTCATAGACTATGCGCGCAAGCGGCTGGTAACTCAGGCCAAGAACAAGTAGTATGTTGCACAAAATCAATGCTTGACTGTCTTGGAACCCATCATACATAGCAACGCTCCCAAATACCGCCTCGTTGTCCGGATCACAAACCGTGATATCATTGTTCAAATCGTATATGCACGCCTTCAAGGGGACTTTGTCCTAACGGCTGCACGGTCGGGCGAATTGCCCAGATACGGTATCGACCATGGCTTGACCAACTGGGCAGCCGGTATGTATCGCCCTTTATCTGCTTCTAGCTGCTATCTGACGTGACGAAGCCTACGCGACCGGCTTGCTCTGCGCCCGTCGCGCTCTCACAAAACTTGGCCTTGCGGACAAGTACCAGGGTGTAACAGAGCCCGACGGCGCTCTCGTCCTGACCCAACCTATCGATGAAGAAGACGCTCCACGACCTTTCAAGTGTTACCTCGACGTTGGTCTGAAACGCACTACAACTGGTGCCCGTATCTTCGGTGCGATGAAAGGCGCAAGCGACGGCGGCATCTTCATCCCTCACTCAGAGAAGCGCTTCCCCGGCTACGACCCCGAATCAAAACAACTCGATGCCGAAGTCCTCAAGAAGTACATCTATGGCGGTCACGTAGCCGCATACATGGAAAGTTTGGAGGAAGAAGACGAAGAAAGGTACCGCCATTCGTTTTCCGCAGTGCATATTCTCATTTTATCTAGGTTCAAAAAGCAATTTGCAAGTTATCTCGACGACGGAATTGGCTCGGAGGACATTGGAGATATTTATACCAAGGCTCACGCTGCGATTCGAGAAGACCCTACCTTCAAGCCCACAGAAAAAGCAACAGATTGGAAGGCAGAAAGTCTCAAGCACAAGGTGCACAGGCTCACCTTGGAGCAGCGGAGGGAGCAAATTGCTGCCAGGATCGAGAAATTCAAGGCCGGCGGCGGTGTGGAAGAAGAGGAAGAAGAGGAGGATTAGGTTTGGCTTTCATCAGTACATGTCCGCCTACCCTCTTCGTACATTTTTTTACGTCTGTATCCGAGTCAACCGCAGACCTCTCTTACATCGAGAACGCAGAGTTCTCAAAGTCTACTTTCGCAAGCCGCCTGAGTAATTCTGGTTACCCATTCCAGCAAAGGGATGTTGTTGTTGTCAGCTGAATAGGATTGTGTTCGTCCATGGCGGCCGGTTACGTCGTCTAGACGAAATGCGATGCAGTCGATAGCGAAGTCAACTCCATAGAGTATACGAAAGTTTCTATTCTTCAATGACTTGGCGTTGATCAAAGATGGATGTCTGCGACTTACAAGACACAACCATCCCACCTCCCCACACACTTGTTCAAGTCCACGAACCAGGTTCCTCCAACTCCTTCACTACAACTCTTGCCGATGTCACATATTCTTTGGAGCAAGCAATTTTCGACTTCGTCACGAAGAAGTTGACAAAGTTGGGGCACAGAAGTAATTGCTATCGTCGCTTGAGATAAATGAGCTGTTAATGACGATGGTGCCTCAAAGGACAAGCGTATGCCATAGCTGAACAGAAGAACTCAGAATCGTACATTGAAAAGACATCATTTTGCTTGCACACCGGTTGTCAATGCGAATAAGAGCTTCTCCGCTCATAAGCCTGCTTTCGCCCTTGTTTATCAAGTCCAACAAATCTTGACCAGTTTCTCCAACAGGGTTAAAACGCAGCGACGAGATGATAGAAACTACCGCCAATGCCTGCGTAACTTTATCGAGTTCCAATTTGATCCGTCTGCAGAATACCTGATATTGCAGTAAGCCGATAATCGGTTGTAGTATGGGAGGTACACGAGGGGTAGTAGCAGAGTTCGGTTCACGAGCCGGCCTTAGTCTCTGCATTTTGAGAAAGCCGTGTCGACGAAGAAGTAGCACATGCAACCCATGATATATCAGATCGCATGTATTGTCTGCGTTGCTTGTCTCTTGCTGTGCCGCCGGAGCGCTACGATCAGAACTTACCTATGGCATGGATTAGAACAAATTCCTGCCTCGGAAACTTGCCACAAACAAGTTCAAATTGTAGCTCCATCCCTGGCGCTGCATCTATAAAGACGGCCATTTCGGAAACCCGAGCCGACGCGGTTGGGAGATTAGCTGCTTCTTTAACCAGTAAAGAGAATATTTCTTGTTCTATGATTTCCTGCTGAGCATTGTGGAGAATGGCATCAGGATCGGATTCGTTCGACAAAAATTTGACATTTGGTGATTGGTGTTCGAAGCGGTTACCATCCGTAGACATTATCGAAATGCGCAGCCGAGTGTGCCGTCGATATGGAAAAATGAGATTGTCAGATTCATGCACGTTTGTAGCCATATGTGCAATAGCCTGTCGACGAAAGATGGCAGGAGCTACGCTCTGACATTAAGCCTTTCCCATCCACATTGATAAAAGGCAAAACACACATTCTTCCAGGCCATATACAATGAGAAAATCTTTTGCCGTCTTGTCGGTGCCTTTTCCGGTACTTGATCCAGGTGGTAACGGTGCAGGGACTAACCTCCAATTAGCCCGTCTGATTTTGAGCGCATCTAGCCAATACTTTTCTCCTCGTTGTCTCGTTTTTTCCATGTTTTCCGCTGCAGCTCTAAACACATCCGCAGCTTTCCTGAGCGCCTCGTCTTTGCCACCGATGGTCAACTGTGCATTGAATGCCTGTACGGACGTGATCGATGCGGGTTTGTTGACAAGAGTAGCAGATAGTTGAGAAGACGAGGGGACTTCGGTAGAAATGCTTTTGAGCGCTGGGATGTCAGGTGAAGTTTTCGTTACCAACAAAGATGATAGCAAGTCCCTGGCATGGGACATCTCTCCTAGAGCGATACTATCCCAATGAACAATGATACTTTGTATAGAACTTCTGGACCTACTATAGATGAGGCATTATTTCCATTCTCATTTTCAATAGATCTTCAGTAGTCATTGTCGCCGTGCTTGTTTTTTCCTCACCAAGGTCATCGAGTGCACGGTCGATATCCATATCTTGAGCCAGAGCACCAGTTTTACCAGATGAACGACCCTTGCCCTTCTCAAAAAAATCTACACCTCGTTCGATAAATATACGGCGCAATCTCTCTCCCAGTTGTTGGGTTAATGTTTCCTTACTGGAGGAAGAGTGAATTGGCGCGTCCTGAGTTACTTCCCGCTACATACGGCTCATGAATGTATTGCCCATCAGCAGCAATGTCATATAAGACAGGAATAGGTTCGCCATTGTCATCCTTGTACGGCCTCTCCAGAGAGAGCTTGAGCAGTTTCCATGACGGATCTTCCATTGTGAGACGTTATTTGTGTGTGTGGACGTTGTGTCGTGAGTCAGTCTTTGCTAATAGCTATTCACAGATGGTCAAGGCATCACACCCAACTTCACCGAACCCCTTGTCATTCAAGCGCAGAAAGTCGGAAGACGACGACGATGCCAGCGCTGCTATCAAGAAGCAACGCACTCGAGTCAGGTGTGACCAAAAATACATATTGCATGCTCAATCTAATCGGCGCACAGCTTTTCTTGTGGCGAATGTCATCGTAGAAAACAGAAAGTACGTCCCTTACGGCCACCCGATGTTTTCTCTCTTATTATCCTCCAGTGTGACAGACAGGTACCCTGCTCACATGTTCGCACTTTCCCTTCCCTCGTCAATTGTCGCTACTGACTTGCCTCAGTGCATAACCCGAAAGGTACCCGACTTGTGTAAACCATACACCCCAGGGAAGGCGGACCAGGACCTCAATGTCCGAATAACAAGACTGGAGCACGTCGTTCAAGCTGCATTGCCACAGTACTGGTCGTCCAATGCGCCTGGACCGCTGTCAATGAGCTTTCAACCTATTTTTGACAGAAAAAGCACTCCTTCCGTGGGTGATGACGATAATGGATCCCTCACTGAGGAGCATGATCCGATCGGAGGTTCCTTCCGGAGTGGGAAATGGTATGGCAACAGCGTTTCCGGGAGCGTTGCGCCCACTTCTGTTCTTGAACAAGTATGACCTGTTTTCTGCTCGAGGGGCCATTTCTGAATGCACTCAAGTTGAGAGGTGTAGCTGGGCCGTTGCCTCCAGATGCCAATCGGGACACTCCGCGAACATCTGGGCACAACCACACCCCAGAGAATTTCGACCTAATGCCGGCGTCTCCTGCGCAACATTTTGAGAGTCCTGTCCTCGATGTAGTTGGCCATGAAGCGGAGCCATCTACAGACGACAATTTTCTCACTCTACTTGAAAAATCAGGCTTCTCGCCACATAAAATTGCAGAACTACTAGATGAATTACCTTCCTCAAGAACTGCAAATGTCCTCGTCGACTTCTATTTTAGTACCATGTACGTAATGTCCCATTTTTGTTCTTCGGACACTTATCTCATCGCTATGAACAGTAACTGGACGCGTTATCCTGTTTCTGAAAGGGAATTCAGAAACTCATACACGTCCATCTATAGTCACGTCGAAAACCAAACTAATGTAACTGAACCAGCCGACGTACGATTTTTACCATTGTTGTTTGTAGTTCTCGCCATTTCCGCGAGACTAGTTCCAGGGGGAATTGCAGGTGATGCTCTTGATACGGGGAGCTCGTCTTTGAAGTACTACTGGTCATGTCAGCATAGTTTCTATCTTGCATCTATCTTTACTTATGATTCTTTAGCTCGGAGAGCCCTTCTGATGGCCGCAGCGATACAACCAGATTCTTTGAATATTGTCCTTACTCGACTTCTGGTGAATATCTATTCTGCGGCTAGGAAGCTCTAATGACTCCTTCTAGAGTGCTAGATTCCTTACCTTTGATCGGCGAATCACCGAGTGCTGGAGTCAGTTGGGCGCTGCCGTCCGAACTGCCCAAGCATTAGGTTTGCACCGTGACGGTTTTACAACGGTAGGAATAATGTACTTACTCCACATTCTGTTTTTACAATGTGACGCAGGACATGCTACCATCCGAAGTAGAGTATCGAAGGCGTATATGGTGAGACACGTTCTCTTTCTCCATTTTTCGCGACCGTTCTTAACCGATGCCGAAAGGTCCTACTTGTATCATGCTGACCGTTCCTACGCTCTTGTGCTAGGCCGGCCAAACTCAATCCAGGATGATTATACGTCGGTTCAACTACCCTCCAATATTGACGATCTTTCGTCAGCATCTCATAACTGCGATTATCCGCCATTATCTTCTCCTACTCCCATGACGTTTGTTATTCTCCGACATAAACTGGCAGTGATAATGGGCCGAATTGTTCATCATTTTCAACGAGTCCGCGAGCGAAGCCATTATTCAGAAGTCACTGCGCTCGACGATGAACTGCTTAATTTCGCTAATGGTCTTCCTCCCCACTTTTCGCTCAATCCGGACAAATCATTGGACGAAGCTTTCAAATATATACCTGTACACAGATATTTATTGCTGACAGAAATTATGTTCGTCAGGATTAATCTACATCGTCCGTATCTCCTGCGACGACTGAATTCTGACCGCTATGCACGCTCGAGACAAGCATGTTTTGATTCAGCCATGAAAGATTTCCAGATTCGACAGGCGTTTCGGGAGACCATGCCACGAGAATCTCGAGACTCTCTCAGTAATGCTTACCGCGAATTTCAAACAGCCATGATTAGCGGTATCTATTTCATACTCGAGCCGAAGGGACGGTTCAGAGAAGCCATGCACGCCATTCTAGATGGTTTTATACAAGATCACCAAGAAACGAAAGAGATGGACGAAACGACTCGTAGGGAGTTGAAAATCATCGAGTTCTTGCGAACGAAAGTTTCGCAAGTCGAGAGCTTGGAATTGCAACGGCCTGTTAATAGCCAGACCTCAGAACAGCAGGCTCGACTGTTACTGGGTTTGCAGCATACGTCTAGTCCACGAAGGCCAAATTCTTCCATTCACACGGCTTCACCTACCCTGCCGTATCCAAGCCATGTTACGCAATCTCCGACGCTCTCTAGGCTTCACCACAGCTCTGAACATGCACAATCTCCAACGACGACCGCTAGTCCAGGTACCGTTGATGACGATACCGTAGCGCAATCGTTGCTCGATCATTGGTGTAACACAATCAGCAACGCTCCCATTGATGCGTCGACGGGTGCCATGTCTTGGGGTGGTCCTGGTGGGGCTGATTTCTCGGGATGGATACAACCACCAAACATGAATGGATCCGATTTACGACTATTATCGGGGTTGGAGGACTGGAATTACTGGGAGGCATTAGTGAGCCAAATTCATCGGGCTCCCTAGTGACCTGCATATTCCTGTTTCATTCTATTCTTTTTGCATATGTTCTACTTGTGCGATATGTTGTGCCGCTAGCTATCTATTTAAACTGATGTACGTAATCAGCTTTGCGTCATCCACAGCTGTCCTGCAGTGACTCGTTTACAAAGCCTATTCAATGCAATCCATCAACCGTTTCCTGTATGGGCCGACGCCAGAGGAGCGTGTTAGAGCATGGCAGGCGAAGTTACGTGCTGAGTCTCGTCAGCTCGACCGTGAGATGAGGCAGGTTGGGCTCCCTGCTACTCTAATGACCCTACTACATATAACGAATCACACAGCTTGATATGGCGACATCCAAGGCTCGCCAATCTGTGAAGCAGTTGGCAAGCAAGGGAGATGTCAAATCTGCTCGCATACTTGCAAAGGAGGTCGTTCGGAGCGTAAAACAGAAAGATAGACTATCTGTGAGCAAGGCGCGATTGGGCTCCATTGGTATACAGCTGTCGCACCAGCTAGGTGGCTAAAGTTCCGTTCAGCGGAAAAGTCGGCTTCTCATACTTTGCTTAGCAATGGTGAAGGTGACAGGCTCACTGCAGAAGTCGACGGAGATTATGAAGCTTTCCAATGCCCTCGTTAAGTTACCCCAAGTAAGTCAAACGATGCGGCAAATGAGCATGGAGATGACAAAAGTAATGTGGACATATTTTCAGTTTACTGTATTTTATCTCATTGCTGTCTAGGCTGGAGTTATGGAGGAAATGTTGGAGGATACGCTACAGATGGATGAAGATGAAGAGCTAGAAGCGGAAGCTGATGAAGAGGTGGAAAAGGTACTGTTCGAACTCACGGACGGAAAGCTTGGGCAAGCAGGGAAAGTGGACGAGGGACTCCCGGTACGTCGATTATTGCACAAGTGGTTGGACGTTGCTTATTATGCATATATCAAGGCCCTGGAGACGGGTGTCGAGACGGAAGAGGCAGAACGGGTAGAAAAGTTCAGGCAACAATTGCATGGACTTTTGAGCAGCTGAGCGCTGGTGTTATATTCCGACATCAGATGTAGATACGATTACTAGTAGGGCAGGTGGAATCGTTCCGTTCGGATCAGTTGACGGCGGCACGTGTCTGACCGGGAAGAAACGCGAGCGGTTTTTCGACAAGCATCCTCTTTCCTCGTCAAAATGCTGACTCGGGGTTTGACTGGCTTAACTTCCAGATCCGCTGTACGTGTTGCGCTTTGTACCCTGTGTACCTGTTTATATCTTCTCAGGTGGTCCGGCGTTACGCATCAGCTGCTCCGACTGCAGCTTTCTCGGGCCAGAAGGGACCTAATGCAAGTATCGAATTTCTGGCTATTTGGCTATTCTTCGTTATTGACTGCATACAATAGGGCAAATACACAGTAACCCTCATCCCCGGAGATGGTCAGTTTTACTGAATACGACGTCAACTATGCTGACGTTATTGCCAAAGGCATTGGCCCCGAAATTAGCCAGTCCATCAAGGATATTTACTCCGCTGCGAAAGTATGGTCTGTATATGCATTACCGACTAGTATCTTACACGGGTTATAGGTTCCAATTGATTGGGAGGAAGTCAGCGTCACGCCTGTTCTAAAAGGCGGAAAGACTGTCATACCAGACGCCGCCATTCAATCGGTAAAAAAGAACACAGTCGCTCTGAAAGGTATGCTCCGATTTTTCCATATGTGTTATCCAACTTATTATCTCACCAAGGTCCGCTTGCGACGCCAAGTAAGCATTTCACATTGTTGATGTATTCCGTAATTCATAACCGCTTCAGTTGGAAAGGGCCATGTTTCACTAAACTTGACCCTGCGGCGCACTTTCAACCTTTTTGCCAACGTGCGACCTTGCAGATCCATCAAAGGCTTTAAAACTCCTTACGATGATGTGGATACTGTCCTTATGCGGGAGAATACTGAAGGAGAATATTCTGGGATTGAACATGAGGTTTGGTTGTGTTCTTCAAGTTTCTGTTACTTCTGACTTTCCTCGAGATCGTGGATGGTGTCGTTCAATCTATCAAGCTGATAACTTGGGAAGCCTCGGAACGTGTTGCGCGTTATGCATTCCATTATGCTCAGTCAGCCGGCCGAAAGCGTGTAACTGCTGTTCACAAAGCCAACATCATGTGTGTCAACCGTGTAATGCCGCCAGGGCTGCTTTAACAGTCGACAGGAAAATGTCAGATGGAATGTTCCTGTCCGCATGCCGCGAGGTATCCAAGGAGTACCCTGACATCGCTTATGACGAAGATTTGTTGGACCGTGTCTGCCTTCAGGTTTGCTACAAATCTCTGCCAAATGAGCTGCCCCAGTGATGCGTTTTTAGATTGTAACTAACCCTCGACCATTTTCCGACCGGGTTATGGTGATGCCCAATTTATATGGCGATATTTTGTCAGACATGTGCGCTGGCCTTATCGGCGGCTTGGGTCTAACTCCTTCGGGTAACATTGGACGCGTGCGTTTTTACCACAACGTTTGTTCCAAAAATGTCTGATGTAGAACAATAGGATGCTTCAATATTCGAAGCGGTACATGGTTCGGCCCCTGATATCGCCGGTATGGGGATGTAATTTCTATTTAAAAACACTTGCTCAGTTTCTTTGTACATCATACAGGAAAAGGCCTAGCTAATCCTACGGCGCTGTTGCTGTCGTCGCTAATGATGCTGCGGTAAGGTCTCAGATCTAGGGTGTCGAGCGGCCCGCCTGATGATCATTTGCATGTTCAGTCATATGAAATTAGACGACTACGCAAGCACGATCGAGAGAGCAACGCTGTCGGTAAGTTATTTACCGTCTGAGTCGAGTTGTGGCTGAAGTTCAGGTGCAGACCATCGCGGAAGGTAAGGCGATCACGGGAGACCTGGGTGGCAAAGCTACGACAGTTGAGTACACGCGGGCTATTATAGATAAGCTGCACAAGTAAGCAGCTAGTTACTACAGTACATAATGTGACATAAAAACAAATACCCTGCGGCGTGTTTGTCCGTGGGAAGCCGCTGGGCAAAATACGTTCGTCGTTCAAGTCTCCTTCGTTTACCACCACCACTTGAATACATCCATCTCGCATTCTTTGTCCTCACTCGCCCTACAGGGCAAAGCCAACCAGTTCTATACGCCAACTCCGTCGTTCGTGTCTTTGACGTCCACCCGCTCACTGCGTCTGACTAGCGCCCAGCTCTGCCTAAATCTCAACAAAGCGAAAAAACCTCAAAAAATTCAGATAATTTGTAGTTCTAAATCACGAACGATATGACTGACGAAACTACTCCACAATCCGTCCCTCCCAAGAAAGACGAAAAGAAACCTTTTACATCCGGTCGAGGTCCGAAGAAGAACGGACAGGGCGCGAACCCCAGGACAACAACTGGATCCTCTACTCAGGCCCCTCAGAGGCCATCTTCAAGGCCGAACAATAAGAAATCGTACGCCAGTAGTGCAGCTGTTGACTCAGGTTCGGAGTCGGGATCCAAGAAGTCTGATCAGCGCAGAAATGGGGGTAATCGTAGTGCAAGCTATCGCAAGGCACAGCCATCGGCATCCCAGGGGAGGTCCAATAACCCCCCCAAGGACCAGGCGACTGCCAGGCACTCGCCGGCTCCGAATAGCACACAAATGAAAGAAAGCGATGCTCTTTCCTCATTACAGCGCGTAATAGCGGACTTGAAAACCGCGTCGCCCGTCCCGCCTCAGGCAAATGCAATCGTCAATCCTTCATTGCCATCTCAGCCCAATCCCTCCATTCAATTCCAGACTGGCTCTCAGCCGTTCCCATCGGCTCCTGTCGGAGAATTCAAACACAAGAAGGCTGTATCACTGGGTGCGCCTAGTCTGTCTGGTAATTTCAACTCATTTTCTCCGAATTTGGGAGCTATGCTCGAGGATGCAGAAGAAATTGGCGCGTTTGAAGACGGTGAAATACAGGAGCAGTACTATTCCCATCCTACTCATCAGCCGCGTTCTCAATCGCAGAGCTTTGTCGCGCCACGCTTTGCTGCCCTAGCTCAACAAGAGCAAGCGGAACCTGTGGGCCCTACGGGGCGACCTCAACTAGCGCCTAACTTTATGTTCGGTGCACGCAAGAGGGCAACTCCAGTAGGCCCTCCTATTAGTGAGGAAGACGTTGGCTTCCAGTTCCCTCAGCAGCAGCCAAGTTACCGATCCGATGTAGGAGAGCAGACGAGCAACAAGGGTGACAATGGAGAGATTACCGGGATCATGGCAGAACAGGTAAATGATAGATTCATGATGTGTTGCTTTATCTTATGACTATCTGAGATTGCCTTGCAAAACCAAATTGAAGCACTTCAGCAGCAACAGCAAGCGCTGTATCAACAACAGCTTGCTTCCAACCAGGTGTTATCGTTCCAGACGCCTGGACTGGCACCGGGCCGCCCACAAGTCCACAGACGCGTCCAAAGCACTGTTCCAATGAGTCCTGGGGCAGCGGCTTCATTCGGAGCCCTGCAAAACCCGATTGGTCAGCTTCAGGGCCTAGGGCCGCTAGGCTTGGGTCATCCACAGGATATGCCTCGAGGTCATGGTCGGAGGCATAGTGTCAACGTCGTCAATAAGTCTAGCAACAGCCATTACGGAGGCAACAGCTACGGAGTCTCATACGGTGCACCAGATGGATATGACGATGGGTTTGCACCTCCTGCTGCCCTAGGCGGACATTCTAGACAGGTTTCTCGTGTTGATTCGACTTGGCGCATGAGTGAGTTTCTCTGGTTTGTGATTGAAATCCCTTTTGATGCTTGTATTTAGACGGAGCGCAAGGCAATAACTTCGCCACCGACTTGGCTCAGGCTCAGGCCCAATTGCAGAGCCTGCAACAATTCCGGGCGGCCGCTGGAGGACATCACCATAAGATGCCCTCTTTCAGTCTCCCGAATATGCTGCCAAATATGATGGCAGCCAATATGATGGGACTCGGTTTGGGAGGTATCAACTTCATTCAACAGCAACAGCAACAGTTCCAGACGCAAATACAGCAGCAATCCAGTCAACCTCAACGCAAGTCACTCTTTGCGCCTTATCTTCCTCAGGCATCTTTGCCTCCGCTCCTTGCAGCCGGGAAACTAGTTGTCGGCATCTTGCGTGTCAATAAACGTAACAGATCTGATGCTTATGTCGCGACTGAGGTCCTTGACGCGGATATTTATATCTGCGGATCAAAGGATCGAAACCGAGCTCTTGAAGGCGATATTGTTGCCGTTGAGCTTCTTGAAGTCGATGAGGTTTGGAGTACAAAGAAGGAGAAGGAAGAGAAAAAGAGGAAGAAGGAAGAGAATGCGGCATATGATTTGAAATCCGGTGCCGCCCGTAAAGATGATAAGAAGAAAGATGACGTTGAGGTGGAGGGCCAGGGATTAATGCTTTTTGAAGATGAAGAGTTGGTTCTTTCTTCTTTATTAACTGTTGTGGATACTTATTCTGGTGATCACAGAGTAACGGACGAAGTGAAACCTCAATTTGCTGGTCACGTCGTTGCTGTGGTAGAGCGTATGCCTGGTCAATTGTTTTCAGGCACTCTTGCCCTTTTGCGCCCTGCAGCAGCTGCGACGAAGGAAAAACAAGAGGCGGAGCGCCGCGAACGTGAAGGTGATAGGGCAGATGAATCCAAGCGCCCCACAGAGCGACCTAAGATAGTTTGGTTCAAGCCGACAGACAAGCGTGTCCCCCTGATTGCTATTCCCACTGAACAAGCGCCACCCGATTTCGTTGAGAATGAGCAAGCTTACGCTGATAGGCTTTTTGTAGCGTGCATTAAACGACACGTGAGTACAAGTCATTTTCATAGGATAATACTTGACAGAAGACGTACAGCCTATCAGCTCACTCCATCCGTTTGGGACGCTCGTCGAAGAACTGGGCCCTATTGGTGACCTTGAAGTCGAGACAAGTGCACTCCTCAAGGACTGTAATTTCCCTACGGAGGAATTCACAGAAAACGTTTCCAAGTGTTTGCCTCCCATGCCTTGGATGTGAGTCATAATATCCCTAATTGTAGTTTGTCTAAAAGATTTCCAGGATCCCTGAGCGAGAGCTCGAAGTTCGGAAAGATTTGCGTAATGAACGAATTTTCACCATCGACCCCGAAACTGCGAAGGACCTTGATGATGCACTGTCATTCAAAGCCAATGAAGATGGGACATTTGAAGTTGGAGTTCACGTTGCGGACGTTTCATACTTTATCAAACCCAATACAGCTTTGGATAGGGATGCCAGGAAAAGAGCTACCAGTGTTTACCTTGTCCAACGGTCTGTGCCGATGTTACCACCCGCTCTGAGCGAACAACTCTGTAGCCTGGTTCCGGGAGAAGATCGCTTGGCATTTTCAGTTATTTTCACGCTGGACAATGATGCGAAAGTAATGAAGAAATGGTTTGGTAAGACTGTAATGCGGTAAGGCTCTGAAAAGTAATTAATTCCAATCTACTAACCTACATTGCTAGTTCGGCAGCGAAGGTATCATATCCAGCGGCGCAGAAAATAATAGAAAATGGCACTGCCGATGTTACCATCACCGAAAACCACAGTTTCGAGGACTTTGCATCTGACCTTAAGGGACTTGCAGACATTGCGAGAAAACTTCGTACTCAGAGATTCGCGAATGGTGCACTAAGCCTGGGAGACCTGTCATTATGGTTCAAGTTAGATGAAACTGGACTTCCGATTGATTGCGGTCTCGATGGCCGTATGGAGGCTTGTACGCTGGTTGAAGAGGTGAGGTCAAGACACCATTTACGCTTACCAACAGTCTTACGATTTTGACAGTTGATGCTCTTGGCGAACACTGCAGTAGCACAACATATTGCAGTCTATCTACCAGAGCAAGCTCTCTTGCGTCGTCATGACATCCCACTGGAACGTCGAATTGTATGTTGAACTACACGTAATGTATTTCCTGACTAACTTTTGGATAGAAAACATTCGCAGAACGTGCCCAAGGACTTGGCTACAATATAGACACCTCATCGCCTGGTGCTCTTATGCGTTCTCTTGAAGGTGTGGGAGATCCGACTGCTCGAAGGGTGCTTGAAATGCTGTTGCGCAAGGCAACACAACGTGCCAAGTATTTCTGCGCAGGCATGCTTGATATTGCAAAATACGGACACTACGCAATGAATATTCCGTTATATACTCACTTCACGTCTCCTATTCGGCGATATGCGGACATTATTGTTCATCGCCAGCTTGACTCTATTCTTCAGGGTGGCGGTGAGTTTACTTTGCTTGCTGTAGCCCTATGTTCTGAGACGATTGTAGCAGATCCGAAATTCACGATGGACCGTGACGCGGTAGCAAAGGTGGCACAGCAGTGTAATATGTAAGTGTTGACACGTAAATTGTTCGTGGCCGTTCCTAACAACGAGTCAGCAAACGAGACTCGGCTAGCCTCGCACAAGAACAATCAGCTCATCTCTTCCTCTGTGTTCTTATCTCTGATCTCACGCACCGCTATGGTCCGGTGATTCGCCAAGCCAAGGTTATAAATGTGCTTGATGCCGCATTCGACGTTCTAGTACCCGAATTTGGCATAGAAAAGCGCGTTCACGTCGATCAAATGCCAATTGACGTGAGTTTCTGCGGTACAGATCGTATTCCTTAGCTCACCTCCAGATTGATAGAATCATGTTTACGACGAACATACAAACGCGTTGCAAATTTATTGGTCAGATCGTGACGTTATAACCTGGCTAGCAGAAAACAGCGACGATGAGCACCTCAAGAAAGTCAAGCAGAATGCTGAACAGCATGCCCTCAAGATGGAGGTTGTATCACGCCCCGCTTATGATGAGAAGGCTCTTTTTGAGGAAGACGACGGGGACGAAGATGAAATCGTCCTGGGCCGTGAAGAAGCACAGCAGCCGAAAGAAACTTCAAAACAGCGGCTATTATCAATCAATAAGGAGAAGCCTGTGTTCGAGGGATTACGGGCCACCCCCGCAGGCCACAAGATACAAGACATAAAGGAACTGATGACTGTACCCGTGAGTGTTCCGTATTTTACCCAGCGCAGTTGATAGTGACACTCTTCTAGGTTATTATCACCGCTGACCTCAGGAAGAGCCCGCCCGTTATCAAGGTTTATAGTGTAAATCCGTATGCTGGGTCGAAGAATTGAGAGTCGATTTCACCCAGTTCTAATCGTTCTGGGCATGCATGCTATATATGCTTTTTCGCCTACTAGCAAGTTGTTTAAAACTACCTGTGTTATATACTGTTCGTGAATGCTATGACGTTATGCCGTGAGATTCAATTGCTTTGATCACGTGTACTTCATAGTATTGTCGTCGCAAAGGCGTAGGCCAGGGGCTAGAGCGTTTTCGTAGACCTCTGCGAGGACAACGACAAACACATTTCCTTGCCGCCTCGGCTCAGTGCTATTGTATAGCGGAGGCTGAGTCAGAGG